>JAGSMU010000376.1:0-42868 GCA_029286865.1 Teinopalpus imperialis | reverse complement strand
CGTTGTATTATGTTGTGATTCTGGTTTTATGTAGTTTTATTTACAAAACATCATTATTTACTTTTGTATTTAATAACTGAGAATATTTACTCTACGTATTCTAATTGTTAGGGATTATAAAAATAATGAATAGATATTCCTTTCGTTGTATTATGTTGTGATTCTGGTTTTATGTAGTTTTATTTACAAAACATCATTATTTACTTTTGTATTTAATAACTGAGAATATTTACTCTACGTATTCTAATTGTTAGGGATTATAAAAATAATGAATAGATATTCCTTTCGTTGTATTATGTTGTGATTCTGGTTTTATGTAGTTTTATTTACAAAACATCATTATTTACTTTTGTATTTAATAACTGAGAATATTTACTCTACGTATTCTAATTGTTAGGGATTATAAAAATAATGAATAGATATTCCTTTCGTTGTATTATGTTGTGATTCTGGTTTTATGTAGTTTTATTTACAAAACATCATTATTTACTTTTGTATTTAATAACTGAGAATATTTACTCTACGTATTCTAATTGTTAGGGATTATAAAAATAATGAATAGATATTCCTTTCGTTGTATTATGTTGTGATTCTGGTTTTATGTAGTTTTATTTACAAAACATCATTATTTACTTTTGTATTTAATAACTGAGAATATTTATCTAACAATGTACTAATTATTGAGATGATGGAAATGATTGAATTGCCTTGAAATTTCTTTGTATTATTTATATTTTGCACAGTATTATGTACAAAATATTATTTTCATACGTAGTTATTTAGTTTACGAATAATATTTAGTCTCATTGCCAAAGTTTATAATCGCTTATTATAGTAATTTGGTCTAAAAATTAACTTAATTATGAAATCTGAGGACGGCCATTAGAAAGTCAAAGTAAGAATAAATTTGTATTAAGTACTTTTACCGCCATTTTTGTTTTACACTTTTTGTATTTAATAACTGAGAATATTTACTCTACGTATTCTAATTGTTAGGATTATAAAATAATGAATAGATATTCCTTTCGTTGTATTATGTTGTGATTCTGGTTTTATGTAGTTTTATTTACAAAACATCATTATTTACTTTTGTATTTTAAAATTAAACTATATTATCAGACCACAAAATTAATGCTCGCTGCTCTTGGTACTGAAGTGTGGGTAAAACACACTGTTCTTAGAACCATTACAATAACATATCATTATTTAGATACCGAAACATAAAAAGAAATTTAATCAGTTAGTTCATATTTTTCACTATTTTAATCTTCTTCTTTCTCTTGTTCTTTGTTTGACCTAATATTTTAGGGTATTTTTTTTTATTTTAAACTTCATGCACAAAGTAAGTTACATAGGCGGACTTAATGCTAAAAGCATTTTCTACCAGTCGACCTGAATTTGTACTGAGACTGTATTTTTGTTTGGAATTAAAAATAATTATTACAAGCATGTTATGGACGACGTTATTATATTGTATATTAAAGAGAATTATCATTTTACTTTGAAATACTTTGGTTACTATGATGGGTCCGTTTTTTATGATATTTTCAGAAAACTAGACTAGTGTCGCGAGTCTATGATACTATTTTCACTCAATGTTTTAAAAATATACCTTGTCTATATACAATATATACTGAATATATAAATCTCAAAGTTGAGCGTAGGGCTACCATGAAATGTGTAATAACACAGTCTAACACGCGGCACCACGTATTGCGGGCCTTCATATATATATTTAGATATATATTTTTATTTATATCTTAGATATGAAGTTCTCTTTACGATTTTTCTTCATAGAGAAGCAGGTGGTAAATATGTATGTCACATTCGTGTAACGTGTATTAATTTAACACATTATAATTTACAATGAATACTTCATGTTCTTAATTTAATATAACGCAATATTATTTTTTCCATGGCATTTAAAAGAAACGCGCAAATGTGGGGTAGAGGAAGTATCCCTAAAAGGTAATTTACCCAAAGATGTTTACGATGTTCCACAGAACAGTAGTTTCAGAGGTACATGACAGTGGCAAGCAACAAGTGGTTGTAAAAGTGAACTATTGCGAATATTGGATCGTGACCCAAGAAGTACTGATTTATGTAAAGAGACCATGTTAACGAAAGAGTTGTTAAAATCAAAAAAAAAATTTCAACATCTTCGCTACCAATAATTGGAACCTACGGATGACCGGCAATTCAGACTGGAACAGAAAAACCGATACGTCTATGACCACGCAGAGTTCTAATTGCGTCCGTGGTACTACATACACTAAGTGGAGCAAATTGGTTTATACGTTAGATTTAAATTTAGTTAGATTTAGTGGTTACAGGCAGTTGGAAATACATCCTAGTCACAAAGAGAAGACGGCATTTTTCAGTGGTAAAGGACTTTGGTAGTTCAAAGTTATGCCATTTGGGCTTTGTAAAACGCCTGCAACTTTCAAAAGGTAGTGGAAGAAGTGCTGTCAAGACTAATTTGTCTAGTGCATTTGGACGATGTGGTCATTAGTGGAAGTGATTTTGATGATCATATCGGAAATCTGAACCGGGGGCGTAATAAAATGCGTACGGCTAATCTAAAACTAAAGTCCGAAGAAGTGTTCGTTCTTTAAAAAGAAAATTAGTTACTTGGGCCATCTTATATCCTAAAATCGAGTTCGAGCAGATCCTAAGAAGAAAGCGACTATTAAAGATTGGCCTAAAGATAAAAGCCAAGTACGTGATGTATTATAAATGTTTCATAATAGTTCATTAGGTGGACATTAGAGGGTAAAAAACCCTAATGAAAATCAAAGAATGATTTGAATGGGTACACTGCCACGAGGATGTAAAAGACTAGTGGGTGAAAGTTATTAATTTATTGCAGTTGATATAGCTGGACATTTCCATTATCAGAAAAAGACAATAAGTACATAATGCTAGTGATGGACTATTTTACAAAGTGGCTTGATCTATTCATCATTTATAATCAGGAAGCAATTACGGTACCCGAAATACTCGTGAATAGATGGGGTGCCCTCAGAAATAAACATATTGATCAAAGTAGAACTTTTGAATCCCAACTCTTTCGGGTATTGTGCCGAATAATGGGAACTCATTAATGAAAGACTACGCCTTATCACCCACAGTAAGATCGAATAATCGAATGGTTTAACCCAACTTTCACATCAGGTTAAGCTAGTGGATAGTCATCAAAATAGTTGGCATAAGTATATTCCATTATTTTACTCGTTTTAAGGCTCTAAGAATTGTACTCTGTGCTATTATCTGAAAACCTATTTTCAGTCCGTTTCAGGCCTAGTTAGGCCTAGGCCAGGCCTAGGCTAGGCTTAGGCTAGGTTTAGGTTAGGTTTAAGGTTAGGTTTAGGTTAGGCTTAGGTTAGGCTTAGGCTAGGTTTAGGCTAGGTTTAGGTTAGGTTTAAGGTTAGGTTTAGGCTAGGCCTAGGCCAGGCCTAGGCTAGGCTTAGGCTAGGTTTAGGCTAGGCTTAGGCTAGGCTTAGGCTAGGTTTAGGCTAGGTTTAGGTTAGGTTTAAGGTTAGGTTTAGGCTAGGTTTAGGCTAGGCTTAGGCTAGGTTTAGGTTAGGTTTAAGGTTAGGTTTAGGCTAGGTTTAGGTTAGGTTTAGGTTAGAGTTTAGGTTAGGTTTAAGGTTAGGTTTAGGCTAGGCTTAGGCTAGGTTTAGGCTAGGCTTAGGCTAGGTTTAGGCTAGGCCTAGGCTAGGCCTAGGCCAGGCCCAGGCCAGGCCCAGGCCAGGCCCAGGCCAGGCCTAGGCCAGGCCTAGGCCAGGCCTAGGCTAGGCCTAGGCTAGGCCTAGGCTAGGCCTAGGCCAGGCCTAGGCTAGGTTTAGGTTAGGCTTAGGCTAGGCTTAGGCTAGGCTTAGGCTAGGCTTAGGCTAGGCTTAGGCTAGGCTTAGGCTAGGCTTAGGCTAGGTTTAGGTTAGGCTTAGGTTAGGCTTAGGTTAGGTTTAAGGTTAGGTTTAGGCTAGGCTTAGGCTAGGTTTAGGTTAGGTTTAGGCTAGGCTTAGGCTAGGTTTAGGTTAGAGTTTAGGTTAGGTTTAAGGCCAGGCCTAGGCTAGGCTTAGGTTAGGTTTAAGGTTAGGTTTAGGCTAGGTTTAGGTTAGGCTTAGGTTAGGCTTAGGTTAGGCTTAGGTTAGGTTTAGGCTAGGCCTAGGCCAGGCCTAGGCCAGGCTTAGGCTAGGTTTAGGCTAGGCCTAGGCTAGGCCTAGGCCAGGCCTAGGCCAGGCCCAGGCCAGGCCCAGGCCAGGCCTAGGCCAGGCCTAGGCCAGGCCTAGGCTAGGCCTAGGCCAGGCCCAGGCCAGGCTTCCAGGCCAGGCCTAGGCTAGGTTTAGGTTAGGCTTAGGTTAGGTTTAAGGTTAGGTTTAGGCCAGGCTTCAGGCCAGGCTTCAGGCTAGGCCTAGGCCAGGCTTAGGCTAGGCTTAGGCTAGGCTTAGGTTAGGTTTAAGGTTAGGTTTAGGCTAGGCTTAGGCTAGGTTTAGGCCAGGCTTAGGCCAGGCTTAGGCCAGGCCTAGGCTAGGTTTAGGCCAGGCTCTAGGCCAGGCCTAGGTTGTGGCCTAGGCCAGGCTTTAGGCCAGGCTTAGGCCAGGCTTAGGCCAGGCTTAGGCTAGGTTTAGGTTAGGCTCTAGGCTAGGCTTTAGGTTAGGTTTAGGTTAGGTTTAGGCTAGGCTTTAGGTTAGGCTTAGGTTAGGCTTAGGTTAGGCTTAGGCTAGGCTTAGGTTAGGTTTAGGCTAGGTTTAGGCTAGGCCTAGGTTAGGCTTAGGTTAGGTTTAGGTTAGGTTTAGGCTAGGCCTAGGTTAGGCTTAGGTTGTATTTAGGCTAGGCCTAGGCTAGGCCTAGGCTAGGCTTAGGCTAGGCTTTAGGTTAGGTTTAGGTTAGGTTTAGGTTAGGTTTAGGCTAGGTTTAGGTTAGAGTTTAGGTTAGAGTTTAGGTTAGGCTTAGGTTAGGTTTAGGTTAGGCTCTAGGCTAGGCTTAGGTTAGGTTTAGGTTAGGTTAGGTTAGGTTTAGGCTAGGTTTAGGTTAGGTTTAAGGTTAGGTTTAGGCCAGGCTTAGGCTAGGTTTAGGTTAGGCTCTAGGCTAGGCTTAGGTTAGGCTTAGGTTAGGTTTAAGGTTAGGTTTAGGTTAGGCTCTAGGCTAGGCCTAGGTTAGGTTTAAGGTTAGGTTTAGGCTAGGCTTAGGCTAGGCTTTAGGTTAGGTTTAAGGTTAGGTTTAGGCCAGGCTCTAGGCCAGGCCTAGGTTGTGGCCTAGGCCAGGCTTAGGCTAGGTTTAGGCTAGGTTTAGGCTAGGCTTTAGGTTAGGTTTAGGCTAGGCTTAGGTTAGGCTTAGGTTAGGTTTAGGTTAGGCTTAGGCTAGGTTTAGGTTAGGCTTAGGTTAGGCTTAGGTTAGGCTTAGGTTAGGTTTAGGCTAGGTTTAGGTTAGGCTCTAGGCTAGGCCTAGGTTGTGGCCTAGGCCAGGCTTTAGGCCAGGCTTAGGCCAGGCTTAGGCCAGGCTTTAGGCCAGGCTTCAGGCCAGGCTTCAGGCCAGGCCTAGGCCAGGCCTAGGCCAGGCTTTAGGCCAGGCCTAGGTTGTGGCCTAGGCCAGGCTTCCAGGCCAGGCTTCCAGGCCAGGCCTAGGTTGTGGCCTAGGCCAGGCCTAGGTTGTGGCCTAGGCCAGGCCTAGGTTGTGGCCTAGGCCAGGCTCTAGGCCAGGCCTAGGCCAGGCCTAGGTTGTGGCCTAGGCCAGGCCCAGGCCAGGCTTAGGCTAGGCTTTAGGTTAGGTTTAGGCCAGGCTTTAGGCCAGGCCTAGGCCAGGCCTAGGCTAGGCCTAGGCCAGGCCCAGGCCAGGCTTCAGGCCAGGCCTAGGTTGTGGCCTAGGCCAGGCTTCCAGGCCAGGCCTAGGCCAGGCCTAGGCCAGGCCTAGGCTAGGCCTAGGCCAGGCCCAGGCCAGGCCCAGGCCAGGCCCAGGCCAGGCTTCCAGGCCAGGCCTAGGCTAGGTTTAGGCCAGGCTTAGGCTAGGCTTAGGTTAGGTTTAGGTTAGGCTTAGGTTAGGTTTAGGTTAGGTTTAGGCCAGGTTTAGGCCAGGCTTAGGCCAGGCCTAGGCTAGGTTTAGGCTAGGTTTAGGTTAGGTTAGGCTTAGGCTAGGTTTAGGTTAGGTTTAGGCTAGGTTTAGGTTAGGTTTAGGTTAGGTTTAGTTAGGTTTAGGTTAGGTTTAGGTTAGGTTTAGGTTAGGTTTAGGCTAGGTTTAGGTTAGGCTTAGGCTAGGTTTAGGTTAGGTTTAGGCCAGGCTTTAGGCTAGGTTTAGGTTAGGTTTAGGTTAGGCTTAGGCCAGGCCTAGGCCAGGCCTAGGCTAGGCCTAGGCTAGGTTTAGGTTAGGTTTAGGCTAGGCTTAGGTTAGGCTTAGGCTAGGCTTAGGTTAGGTTTAGGCTAGGCTTAGGCTAGGCTTTAGGCTAGGTTTAGGTTAGGTTTAGTTAGGTTTAGGTTAGGTTTAGGCTAGGCCTAGGCTAGGTTTAGGCCAGGCTTTAGGCTAGGCTTTAGGTTAGGTTTAGTTAGGTTTAGGTTAGTTTAGGTTAGGTTTAGGTTAGGTTTAGGTTAGGTTTAGGCTAGGCTTTAGGCTAGGTTTAGGCCAGGCTTTAGGCTAGGCTTAGGTTAGGTTTAGTTAGGTTTAGGTTAGGTTTAGTTAGGTTTAGGTTAGGCTTAGGTTAGGCTTAGGTTAGGTTTAGGCCAGGCTTTAGGCCAGGCTTTAGGCTAGGTTTAGGCTAGGCTTTAGGTTAGGCTTAGGTTAGGTTTAGTTAGGCTTAGGTTAGGCTTAGGTTAGGTTTAGGCTAGGCTTTAGGCTAGGTTTAGGTTAGGTTTAGGTTAGGTTAGGTTTAGGCTAGGCTTAGGCTAGGCTTAGGCTAGGCTTTAGGCTAGGCTTAGGCTAGGCTTTAGGCTAGGTTTAGGTTAGGTTTAGGTTAGGTTAGGTTTAGGTTAGGTTTAGGCTAGGCTTAGGCTAGGCTTAGGCTAGGCTTAGGCTAGGCTTTAGGCTAGGTTTAGGTTAGAGTTAGGTTAGGTTTAGGTTAGGTTTAGGTTAGGTTTAGGTTAGGTTTAGGCTAGGTTTAGGCTAGGCTTTAGGCTAGGTTTAGGCTAGGTTTAGGTTAGGCTTAGGTTAGGTTTAGGCTAGGTTTAGGCTAGGTTTAGGTTAGGTTTAGGTTAGAGTTAGGTTAGAGTTAGGTTAGGTTTAGGCTAGGCTTTAGGCTAGGCTTTAGGCTAGGTTTAGGCTAGGTTTAGGTTAGGCTTAGGTTAGGTTTAGGTTAGGTTTAGGTTAGGTTTAGGCTAGGCTTTAGGCTAGGTTTAGGTTAGGTTTAGGTTAGGTTTAGGCTAGGCTTAGGCTAGGTTTAGGTTAGGTTAGGTTTAGGCTAGGCTTTAGGCTAGGCTTAGGCTAGGCTTAGGCTAGGTTTAGGCTAGGCTTTAGGCTAGGTTTAGGTTAGGTTTAGGTTAGGTTTAGGTTAGGTTTAGGCTAGGTTTAGGCTAGGCTTAGGCTAGGCTTAGGCTAGGCTTAGGCTAGGCTTAGGCTAGGCTTAGGCTAGGCTTAGGCTAGGCTTTAGGCTAGGTTTAGGCTAGGCTTTAGGCTAGGCTTAGGCTAGGCTTAGGCTAGGCTTTAGGCTAGGTTTAGGCTAGGTTTAGGCTAGGCTTAGGCTAGGCTTAGGCTAGGCTTAGGTTAGGTTTAGGCTAGGCTTTAGGCTAGGTTTAGGTTAGGCTTAGGTTAGGTTTAGGCTAGGCTTTAGGCTAGGTTTAGGTTAGGCTTAGGTTAGGTTTAGGTTAGGTTTAGGTTAGAGTTAGGTTAGGTTTAGGTTAGGCTTAGGTTAGGTTTAGGTTAGGTTTAGGCTAGGTTTAGGCTAGGTTTAGGCTAGGTTTAGGCTAGGCTTAGGCTAGGCTTAGGCTAGGCTTTAGGCTAGGCTTTAGGCTAGGTTTAGGCTAGGTTTAGGCTAGGTTTAGGCTAGGCTTTAGGCTAGGTTTAGGCTAGGCTTAGGCTAGGCTTAGGCTAGGCTTTAGGCTAGGTTTAGGTTAGGTTTAGGTTAGGTTTAGGCTAGGTTTAGGTTAGGCTTAGGTTAGGTTTAGGTTAGGTTTAGGTTAGGCTTAGGTTAGGTTAGGTTAGGTTAGGTTAGGTTAGGTTAGGTTTAGGTTAGGTCCCCCGAAGGGTTCCCGCTTTGTCGTAGCGGGGCTTAGTAACCGTGGCTTGGTCACCCACGGTGAAGCTAAGAGGAACCCAAATGGCCGGCCTAAGACGTTCTAAGGCCGGCCCGAGGAGGCCGCCCAGGTGGGCTCGTAACGAGCTCGCCTCGGAAGCGTGTCGGTGGGCTGCGGGTGCGGATGGACGGAGTGAGGCCGTCTTACGCACCATCCGCAGCCGAGGCGGAGTCGCGGAGGGAGAGGAGTGTCGGTGTTGCGTTGCCGCTCTCCCTATCCTCCGCGACTCAAGCGGGGTCGCACCGCATGATGCGGCTGTGGTGGGGCCGCGGGGAAGAGGAGTGTCGGTGTGTCGTTGCCGCTCTCCCTGTCCTCCGCGGCCGAACATCGGTCGGTGGTGGAGCCGCAGACCAGATCCGCCGCAGGGGGCTGGGATTGCTTACTGCTTTCCTGGCCCCCATGGCCTCTGGGGGGCGGACTCGGGGGAGTCCGCTTCCCACCTACAGAGGAGGCCGAGTTGGAAGGCGCGTCCGTGTTCCGGCGCGCCTTGCAGGAGAGGGGTGGAGAGGGGGATGTCCTCCCCCCGAAGGAGGGGCCGGCTTGCCGGCCAGCGCAGGCGGGGTCGCGGAGGTGTGCGAAAGCGTTCCCGTGACCCCGCCATACGCGACGAAGGTGGAACACCATGGGGTTTTAGTCGGTGCGAGTCCGACATAACCCATCCTTGCCCCCGCAGGGGTGGGTATGCGTAGGCATTTCCCCATGTAAAAAAAAAAAAAGGTTAGGTTTAGGTTAGGTCCCCCCCGAAGGGTTCCCGCTTTGTCGTAGCGGGGGGGCTTAGTAACCGTGGTGTGGAGTTAACCACGGTGAAGCTAAGAGGAACCCAAATGGCCGGCCTAAGACGTTCTAAGGCCGGCCCGAGGAGGCTGCCCGGGCGGGCTGGAGCTGGGCCCGCCCTGGATGCGTGTCGGTGGGCTGCGGGTGCGGATGGACGGAGTGAGGCCGTCTTACGCACCATCCGCAGCCGAGGCGGAGTCGGAGGAAAGGGGTGGCGGTGCGGGGACTGTTAGCACCGGTACCGCGCATCGTCACCCCCACCCTCCGCATCCGAGACGGAGTCGAAGAGGGAGGGTAGTGTATCTCCCTATCCTCCGCGACTCAAGCGGGGGTCGCACCGCTGATGCGGCCGTGGTGGGGCTACGGGTTCAGTGGAGTGTTGGCTGATCCTGCCACTCTCCTGTCCTCCGCGGCCGAATATTGGCTGGCGGTGGAGCCTAACACCAGATCCGCCGCAGGGGGCTGGGGTTTTCCTGGCCCCCATTGCCTCTGGGGGGCGGACTCGGGGGAGTCCGCTTCCCACCTACAGAGGAGGCCGAGATGGAAGGCGCTTCCGTGTTCCGGCGCGCCTTACCTGAGAGGGGTGGAGAGGGAGATGTCCTCCCCCGGAGAAGGGGCCGTCTGGTCGGCCGGCGCAGGCGGGGTCGCGGATGTGTGCGAAAGCGTTCCCGTGACCCCGCCATACGCGACGAAGGTGGAACACCATGGGGTTTTAGTCGGTGCAAGTCTGGCATAACCCATCCTTGCCCCTGCAGGGTGGGTATGCGTAGGCATTTCCCCATGTAAAAAAAAAAAAAAAGGTTTAGGTTAGGTTAGGTTTAGGTTAGGTTTAGGTTAGGTTTAGGTTAGGTTTAGGTTAGGTTTAGGTTAGGTTTAGGTTAGGTTTAGGTTAGGTTTAGGTTAGTTAATACTGGATTATTTTAAAACTTTTTAATAACTTTCACCACAAGCAAGCTTAAGAGAATTACAGTAGTCTTGACAGAGCCCCGTTGATATCCTTAAAGGTCTTTAGGTATTTGTCCTACGTAAATCAACTCCACTTAGAATGCCTCTTCGTTGATATATCACTTTATTGTTATTCATGTTTCATTAAAGGAAAGAATTCCAAAGCCATAAAGTAAATAAGTATGACATGGAAGAATTCCAAAGCCATAAAGTAAATAAGTATGGATGTAAAATATTTACAATTATATTTTACAGATTTATGTTTTACAGAAATTATTTTCGCTATGATTCTCTTAATTTTTCAAAATGTACGAATTAACGAATATTGAATGAGATATTTGACTTATATTATTAGTTTTCGTATTAATTTAATTAGTACCCTATTTAAAATAACTTCATAAAATGCTTTCATTATGCATTGTACGGGACTATGCTCCAGTAACCTATTTAGAGACGGACGTAACATAGTAGTTACTTTATGTAATTTTACGCTCATTGCGTTTAAGGGACTATAAAATGGTCTTTATAAACTCCCTCGCCGAGAATATAAAATACAACGTTAAAAATACGATGATATTTCAACATTTCCTAGTTTATTTTTGTGTACGCACAATCGAATAGTAATCAAAAAAGTAAGCAAATTCGTCTTCAAATTAACTTTTATTTACACATTCTGAGACCCTTAAAAATTTCAAAAGTAACAATTTATTATAACAATAATAACTCCTTCATTGTAAACATTTCCAAAAATACAACACACCCAAAACTGAAGATCAAAGTTGGTGTTCAAATATTCAAAAAAATATGGAAATTAAATAACTTTTTATGGTTAGTAATTATTAATTTTAGTTTATATAATTCTTTAAAGCATTCAACGTGTCTAGAAGTCCAACACTATATTCCTGGGTGTTGGAATTGATTAGCTTAAGTAAACTAAGTGAAGGTCTGTTGTTGCAAACTTCCGTTCCGTGTCTTTGTTTCATTGCTAAAGTGCATCCATACTATACACCTCTTTCAGTTCAATAAAGCTTAGCCAAATAGTTCTTCCATTTACTTAAAAGGATCATTTAAATGCAGCCACCTGGGAAATATTTATTTGAGCTTCAATGCAATTCTACAGTTTCATTCGGCGTGCTCCGTATCAACTTTTGTGCCGGTTATATTTCTTAAACAATTCCTGTCCCTACCCACTCGCAGTATTCCGTGATTAAATCGACAATGTAACTATTCTATTTGCATGTGTGTTGGCATACGGCAGTAGGTCACCCTATCGCCGTGTGACCTAATGCCGTCCGTATCTATCATGTTAGGATGTAAAACGTTACTGATGATTAAGGGATAAAACTTGATGTCTCTGTCTACCAATACCTGAATTAAATTCATGAGAGAATACTTTATTTGAGTCACTGAGTTTTTTTATATTATTCGTTAATGTTACGATAAATGGAAGTACGTCGTTTATGTCATATTCGTGTTATAATCTTTAAAAAATGTTTTAGCTTTGAATGAGAGAACAGTGATATAGACACGCCGTAGCTTGTTTCTAGCTGAATGGTCAGCTCGACGGGGAAAACGCCCTGAGAGTGTATTAGCGTTAAATAGCGGTATAATGTTGATATTTTTCATTTGGTGAAAGAACCCGTAGAACTGCAGCATATTGTGGCATTTTATCTCAAACCTCCATGATGACAAAGCTGATGATTGAAAGATGGAAACATCAACATTTATGGGTTGCAGTCATTATTTATCATCAGGTGAACTGTGTAAACTTGGTTGTATCAACCTTTTTTTTCATAAACAATAAGACAAAAAAAACATGTTGATGTTTTATGTAAGATTAATCGATATATGCAAATCGCCCATTTTTGAACTAACACAATAGCCTTCGTAGCAATCTGTAGGTTATTGAAGTGCGTGGGTGTCTAGGATGGATATCTTGTCGTATAACCACGCTACAGCTTTATTGTACCTATATCAAGAATGCTTCCACCCAACTAGGGTAACGAAAAGGAGCTTTTACTGTGTCTGCTAAAAATAGTTCTACTATGTAACTTTAAAATAACATCGCTTTTGTGTTTTGAATGGTCAATGAGGAAATCGTTTTGTACATATTGTTACTGCTAAAAAACGCTTTCCATCCAATCGCGCATCGTTTAAGTGTCCAAGGCTGGCGTTGATATCAAGCGTACTCTTACCATCAAATGAACGGGGTGAAAATATTTCCTTCGTATAACATAATAACTATAGTCGACGGATTATGAACTGAGGCTTCGGGTCATAAATCATATTTATCTGTCTGTCTCGCTTGCACTACAGGTCTTATGGAGAGGTGTAGTGATGTCCGTAAAAATTATAGAGGTGCATATCGATAACGGGATAGGTACGAAAGATATGCTAAATTATGTTAAGTATTAATAGGAATAATTTTTAGCTATCTCAAAAATTTCTTCAAAACTACGTTAGAAAATAAATGAAACGTTAAGTAATGTAATGAGTGATTATCATAAAATCTTATATTTATAGAAAAAAAAACCCTTACTCACCATCATTAGCACTCAGGAGTAAGAGTGCTAATAACGGTCACGATGACCGATCGACCCCACGTGCACAGGTAGCTAAGTATCGATAACGGGTTGCATTGCGTGCACATTCCTACTGTCAGTGACATTTATTGCCCGACGACTCAGTTTAAAATGCGTCGACTATAGACAAAATGAAAATTTCGTTCAAAAAAATATTTTACCAATCTATTAATCGGAATAATTCAAATTCTTATTCGCGTCAAATCTATTCACGTTTGAAAATATTTGATGTAACCTCCTTGGGGCTTAAGTAATTATTTCTATTAATTTTACCAAATGTCAGTATATTATTTAATACACGTGTTTTTGTATAGATATATCTTTATGTAGATATTGTAGTCAAAACCGACGAGAAAATCATCTTATTATTATTTACTATGCCAATGTATGACAAGGAATAAATAAATAATAATTTAACTTATCGGATAACAATGAATGATAATGGGTTGTCAATGTTCGCCATATTAGATTACTTAGCACCAGGTTGTCTATTATTTGGCACTCCTAATTTAATAAAGGTGAACATTAAAAAAAGGCATCCCTAGAGATAGAGAACGAAGAATGCGTCTTTAAAATTAAAATCCTGACCTGAATGACTTTTGAAAAATTATCAAATAAACTTATCCGAAGATATAATAATTTTAAAAGAAAAGGCGTCTTTTTGTTAATTTTTTTCAAAACAAAGATGTTTGTTGAATATACTTTGACAGTTCTGTAAATAGAACGCATTTCTAACAAATGTATTGTTGAACATGTTGATTGTAGTCCACGTAGATAAAATTCGATTTAAGATTTCAATGAACAAATCGGAAATGAGAATTCTATATTGTAATATTCTTGACTTGATTCTACCCATAGACTTGACTATGTAAATCTACGTTCATGGTATATCCTGAGATGGATTCTCTTTTGATATCACTACATGAATAATGATATCTTGGATTGGAATACTTGGTAAATATTTACAATATTTGACCAACTGATATTATTTCTGATATCATCTAGAGCAGGGATTCCCAAACTATTTTGCTCAAGAGACCCCTTTTCCAATTTTTTTTTATGGATTATGTGGCAAACTAGCTAGCAGCCCACCCGATGGTAGGTGATCACCCCCGCCCATGAACATCCGCAACACCAGAGGAGTCGCCAATGCGTAGCCAGCCTTTAAGAATGGTCCCTTGTATCGGTTCGGAAACACCGCTGGTGACAACTGATTCCACAGAGTAGTTGTGCGTGGCGGGAAATCTTCCGTGAAGCGTACAGTGGTGGATCGAGGTGATGAAATTTTGTAATGAATCAATTTTCCAAAATGAACTGATACCTCAGACGCCCATAGCCAAATTGCTCTAATAACTCTAGTTTTTTTCCTATTGATACAAAATACTTACCAATTTCAAAACTTTGCGGTTGGTTAGAAATTAGAAAGAGAGAAACTTGACTAAATTTTCTCATCAAAATGAATAGACATAAAATTGCCGAGTTTTTCATCTTGTACAAACTTGTGCACGTTTATTGACTTGTTGAGTTTTTTAAAAGTATAATAATGAAATTTCCTACTAAAATATTAGTCATTTTTATAACAAGTTGATACACGTAACACAACATATACAGTATCTTGATAGTTTCAAATAATAACTTTTAATTAATAGGGGTCGGTTTTTAGACTTCCCGACCCTCGACCCCAAAATCATACACTACGTACTATCTATCATACATTTTACGTATATGTCGACCCGTGGGAAAACACGTGGGGTCATATCGGATACAGACACACTGTCACAGACTACCATAGAGTACGATCCTGAGGCAATGACAATGACATGACATGACTTGACAATCTATCAATTGCAAATTTATAATATTTATTCTGCGATCTAAATCGATATTCGGTTCATAAATATTAACAGAAAGTTTCATAATGAAACAATTGTTTGTTTTTGATGTTTTAATATAAGAGAATACTTTTCATTTTTCTCTTCGGTTACAAATATCATAAAAAAAAATAAAAATAAGAACAGAAGAAGAATAACAATTTACATTAGCCATTTCTTATCAGAATTACGCAATAACAAAAGAAATATCCATATATACTCGTTAGAAAGTTTTCGTTTTTAAATAGCTTCATCGAGTTTTAAAAAAACTGACTACAGAGACTACTGATTGCGAAAGTTTAGAGGTAAAAAGAATCAGACATAACCTGGCCATCTCCATATAGCGAACAGTTTTACCTAATGGAATTCTCTAAGTAAAATTAACATAATTTACCACATAGATCATATTGATATAATAATAATAAAATAATTCATTACGTTGTCGACCCATGTTTTCTACTAAACGAAAACATAGACAACTTGATAGATTGTAATAGATAAGAAGTTATTATCATAAACTCTAATAACTTTGGAATAACGACAACAACTTCTATCCAAAAGTTTTTGCAGAATCCTGACTCTATATAAGCCCCGCTATCTAGAGGAAGATTTGCAATTGACGAACTTATTAATGATTTATTTCTTAGGTATCCAGTTTTCTTTATGATTCGTTCCTTTACCGCCGAATATATGATACATAAGCATTTAACTGTAAACTAATTTACTAGTTAGTGCCAGCCCCGGCGATGATAGCGTGACATGAAATTTAAAACTAGCACCTGGACTCTGATCTACAGTATCCAGGTGCTATTATATTAAGCGAGAAAGTACAAAATATTTACCTTTACTAACTGTAATATGTTATTAAATGAAACATACCAGTTTGATCTACGGTTTTCTACTCGAATGATTTTATTAATAACAATAATTGGTTGGTACTATACCAATCATATATGTTTTTATTCACCAATATGATTGGTATTGTACCAACAATATTGCCAAAATGATTATGTGATGATTTATGATTTAAAAAAAATACCTGTATCTTGGTAAGCTTTATTGAAATATGTTTTAGCCTTAAAACTAAGTCTGCTGTATTAGGTAACATTGTTATAAAATCCTAGCTGTTCTGTAGAAACGAGAAAAGGGATTTTATTAACCATTGGTAGACTGCATTTAGATACACACTAAGATTATATCCATCATTTCACGGGACATTGCGTCGAATTTTCTTTAGACGGACGCAATGAACTCCACACGATTTAGACCTCAGACAGACCACGCATTTATTACGTATTTGCCTGATTATAAAAACCGTCTCTTACTTATATGAAAATGATGCAACATCACACATATGTATGTACATGCTATACTAATAGATGATCTATAATTTTGTGATGAGTACGACATGCATTTAAATTATTTCAAACTGGATCATTTTACTTTTTTTTATGAATCTAAGAGAATCAAACTAAATCACAATTCACCGAACAATGAGTTTTGACAGCAGCTCATAAATACCAACATCCATCCATGACACATCCAAATATCATATATGATATTTGGATATAACTACACATCATTTAAATACATAACATTTACATATCATTTAAATATAAACCATCAGAAGATGTCACATGACAATAAGGAAAATATTATCTTACAAATTCTTCTCTTTTAGAAACTAATTAAAATCGTCTTTCTACTTCCTTGTTATATTTTTACATTAACTTTTCAATGTAAAAAAGATCTGGAACATTATGTCAAAAGAGATAAGGTCAAACGGAATAAACATTAATTAAAAAAGAAATACGTAAGCTGTGAATATGCTCTGAAAACATTTTATTTGTTTCCATATTTAATTTAAAACTTTTAAGCCAAGATCAATGTAAACAAACGCTCAATTATTAAGCTTTTGTTTTCATTCTGTCTTCAAAAACCTGAATCAAAAAGAAGTGAATTCAGCTAATTTATTTCCAACTTACTTGCTACATAATTAGAATAAAAGATGTTAATAAAAAAACAGTAATTTATTTAATTGATACAACAACATTGAACTGTTAGAAAGATTCGTTGAGAAACAAGTGGAAAGAAAAACCTTTTTCTTTATCTCCTTTATAAATGATGTAAGATTTTTGAATTTTTGAGTAATTAATATCGATAGTTAATTATTTACCAAACTCTAGAGACATTATCCATCATCAGGGTCCAAGCCGGGGCTCCCTCTCGGGAACCTTTGTGCTGGTTACCCATTAGGAAAGGTCTCAGCGCTCCAAGCCACCTTTCAACCCGGTGAAGCTGTAAATGTCCTCGGGCTAACAGTGGCCATAAATCATAAAAAAAAAACCACACTGGTTAGAATTATGACTTCATCACGTCTTTTGTATAAATCAATTTTGTAATTTTTTTTATATGATTAAGGTTGCCTGATGTTAATTGTTGATAGCCCATGACATCTACATCTATCCTCAACTAAGATTCAAGATGCATATGTTTCCCGGTTTTTGTAAACCACTGAACAAATTTTCAGTAATGCATAGTTAGATCCTATAGGAACCTATAGAGGTTATATGTTTACAATTACCAATTTGTCGCATATGGACTAATATTGTTAAGATGTATTGTGATTAACATCAAAAGCTGCTGCTAGCTCGGCTGTAGATTGAGTATCATCAGCTTCCACAATCGCCTTTAATTCATCGTTGTTGTTCAAAGTGTCCGGGCGACCACGAGGTTCATTTTTCAAATCAAAATTTCCTGAACGGAACCGGGCAAACGGGTTGTGCGTTCGTTTGTCTTTACAAACTTTTTCTCTCCGTAAACGTTGTTGATGTTACGTGTCGTTTGTGCTACGTTGATGCCACGACGGAACTGATGTTCCATAATTAAAGTATCCTTTATGACGAAAAATGTTCAAACGTAATGAAAATACAAAGCTATTCAATAAACAAAAGACTGACTTTGTAAAAAGAATGTCATGTTTTTAAAACAAAATTAATTTAAATTTAGAATTCACAGCCCATCAAACCTTTTTTTTGGTTTGAAATGGCCAATACTGAAGAACGGCAATTTCATAGGTAAAGACCTAATATATAGGATGTTACTTTGAGAGTCCAGGTAGAAAGTTATAAAATAATATTAAAAATTACAATATTATTAAGACATCAATAAGGATCTTTATTGACAGCATGGCTATGCATATTAAACATTTAATAATAATATTAATAGTCACTATTGCTTTTAAAAAAATAGTAACCCTGAAAAGGTCGTTAGTTACAAGAACGTTAAGTTTTATTATGTAAACGCTTAACTTTTTGACTAACTACGTCTTTGTGTTGAATTATTATCATAAAATAACATTCTTGTAAATTTAAATCAGATTTTTCGTTTATCGATAAATAAACTAGTTTTTTTATCGATAAACGAAATTCCATTTTATTAGACTAAACAGAATTGACCATTGGTAATCTCTGGAATAAAGCCAATCTGAAATAGTCCAAACGTACCAAAGTAATTTGTGATGTCAAATATTTATTTATTTAAATATTAAATTATCTTTTAGAAACCAATAACCGTTGTTATTCTGATGAAATTCCAGTGTAAATAAAAATATTTCTGTACACACTTTTAACATTCGATCAGGGGTGGTTATTTGTATATCACAGATATTCTCCTTCTCCTTCTCCTTCTCCTTCTCCTTCTCCTTCTCCTTCTCCTTCTCCTTCTCCTTCTCCTTCTCCTTCTCCTTCTCCTTCTCCTTCTCCTTCTCCTTCTCCTTCTCCTTCTCCTTCTCCTTCTCCTCCTTCTCCTTCTCCTTCTCCTCCTCCTTCTCCTTCTCCTTCTCCTTCTCCTTCTCCTTCTCCTTCTCCTTCTCCTTCTCCTTCTCCTTCTCCTTCTCCTTCTCCTTCTCCTTCTCCTTCTCCTTCTCCTTCTCCTTCTCCTTCTCCTTCTCCTTCTCCTTCTCCTTCTCCTCTCCCTTCAAAAGATTTTGTATAAAGTAAATGATGTACGAATAAACATAGTTCATTTTGTTGCATGTTTTAGAAGATTTTAAATGATTTGTCACAATTATTTTGATAAAAAAGATTTAAAAGAGTTAAATAAAAAATAAAAAAGATCTTCAATGTTTCGCATCGAAGTCGTTCCTTAATTTTTCTACAGTTCAATGTTATAATCGAATATAAACTAATAAATTTATTTTATTAGTAGCCGAAGTTTTATTATTTTGGCAGACAAGTCACTTCTCGTAGCCAAATGCAACAAATGGTAATTGAATTATTTTCTGTAATATTAGCCACACTAATTTCAATTAGTATTTACACAGTAAAGACATGTACGCCATATTCTTCCATTCCTCTCTTTAATCCTTCAATTGCACATTCGCTTTAATGTCCATCCATCCTTTTCTAAATGTTCCTCTTACATTGCTTATCTACATATTAATAATATAGCTTCCACTTGGTCATGTAATAAGGTGGCACCTTATTACATAACCAAGAGGCCTTGACTTCTCAACTTTTCCGTCAAAAGAGTAACATTCATGTTTTATTTCATCTTGTAGTGTCATGGACGCACTTTTAATCTGACACCTTTGCTGCTCAACATCTCGAACCGTTACCTTTATGTAAACAGCCTCCACTTCAGTTGATACCAAACTTCAATGATCAGTTGGGTTGCATAAGGTCAATTTCACCATCGTACTGAAATTTGAATACGAGCCATGGAATTTTTAAACCCGAGCAAACCGTATAATCGATAGTTATTGTCGCAGTACTTACTTTTAGTTCGACTAAAGTTTAAGCCAACACTCAACACTCTCCACTGTCTTTTTTATATAGAATAGTTGGCAAACGAGCAAGGTCTCCTTCTCCTTCTCCTTCTCCTTCTCCTTCTCCTTCTCCTTCTCCTTCTCCTTCTCCTCCTCCTTCTCCTTCTCCTCCTTCTCCTTCTCCTTCTTCTTCTCCTTCTCCTTCTCCTTCTCCTTCTCCTTCTCCTTCTCCTTCTCCTTCTCCTTCCTTCTCCTTCTTCCTTCTCCTTCTTCCTTCTCCTTCTCTTCTCCTTCTCCTTCTCCTTCTCTCCTTCTCCTTCTTCTCCTTCTCCTTCTCCTTCTCCTTCTTCCTTCTCCTTCTCTTCTCCTTCTCCTTCCTCCTTCTCCTTCCTTCTCCTTCTTCTCCTTCTCCTCCTTCTCCTCTTCTCCTTCTCCTCTTCTCCTTCTCCTTCTCCTTCTCCTTCCTTCTCCTTCTTCTCCTTCTCCTCCTTCTCCTTCTCCTTCTCCTTCTCCTTCTCCTTCTCCTTCTCTTCTCCTTCTCCTTCTCTTCTCCTTCTCCTCCTTCTCCTCTCCTTCTCCTCTTCTCCTTCTCCTTCTCTCCTTCTCCTCCTTCTCCTTCTCCTTCCTTCTCCTTCTCTCCTTCTCCTTCCTCCTTCTCCTTCTTCTCCTTCTCCTCCTCCTTCTCCTTCTTCTCCTTCTCCTTCCTTCTCCTTCTCCTTCTTCCTTCTCCTTCTTCTCCTTCTCCTCTTCTCCTTCTCCTTCTCCTTCTTCCTTCTCCTTCTCCTCTTCTCCTTCTCCTTCTCCTTCTCCTCCTTCTCCTTCTTCTCCTTCTCCTTCTCCTTCTCCTCTCCTTCTCCTCCTTCTCCGTCTCCTTCTCCTTCTCCTCTCCCTTCAAAAGATTTTGTATAAAGTAAATGATGTACGAATAAACATAGTTCATTTTGTTGCATGTTTTGGAAGATTTTAAATGATTTGTCACAATTATTTTGATAAAAAAGATTTAAAAGAGTTAAATAAAAAATAAAAAAGATCTTCAATGTTTCGCATCGAAGTTGTTCCTTAATTTTTCTACAGTTCAATGTTATAATCGAATATAAACTAATAAATTTATCTTATTAGTAGCCGAAGTTTTATTATTTTGGCAGACAAGTCACTTCTCGTAGCCAAATGCAACAAATGGTAATTGAATTATTTTCTGTAATATTAGCCACACTAATTTCAATTAGTATTTACACAGTAAAGACATGTACGCCATATTCTTCCATTCCTCTCTTTAATCCTTCAATTGCACATTCGCTTTAATGTCCATCCATCCTTTTCTAAATGTTCCTCTTACATTGCTTATCTACATATTAATAATATAGTTTCCACTTGGTCATGTAATAAGGTGGCACCTTATTACATAACCAAGAGGCCTTGACTTCTCAACTTTTCCGTCAAAAGAGTAACATTCATGTTTTATTTCATCTTGAAGTGTCATGGACGCACTTTTAATCTGACACCTTTGCTGCTCAACATCTCGAACCGTTACCTTTATGTAAACAGCCTCCACTTCAGTTGATACCAAACTTCAATGATCAGTTGGGTTGCATAAGGTCAATTTCACCATCGTACTGTACTGATTTGAATACGAGCCATGGAATTTTTAAACCCGAGCAAACCGTATAATCGATAGTTATTGTCGCAGTACTTACTTTTAGTTCGACTAAAGTTAAGCCAACACTCAACACTCTCCACTGTCTTTTTTTTATATAGAATAGTTGGCAAACGAGCAAGGACCCACCCAATGGTAAATGGTCACCGTCACTCATGAACAGTGGTGAATTGCCAACCATGGTAATGGTGAGGATGAAATTGCACCAGCAGTACTATAAAATATACTATGAATATACTATACAATACACTATGGATAAAATTTAATATAGTAATGCAAATTTTGACACAAAATGTCATAAATTATATCTACATATTATTAGACAATTTTAAAGGGTTAACAAAGTCTAATAAAGTTATATTAATTATTGGGCCATCGTTAAACAATATTTTATTTCATTATTAAACAAAATGATCACTAAATTTAAATATTTTTAAAGAATTAATTTCAAAGACAACGAGTTTTCAAATCAAATGAATGCTCAATCACTGTAATTAATTGGCTCCAAAACTAATATCTTCATATTTTGTGCCTAAAACTCATGAAAGAGTACGAGTAAGAGTAGACAATATTGGTATATTATAAATATTTATAAAAATATTTACATTACAAACTTCCCATATTTTCAAAAGAGCTTTTTTATTTATTTACCTCGAGTGTTTTGCTTGCCGAGTACGTGGTTTAACAGAACTAAAAATACAATTAACAATTTGGACTGGGGGCCGAATTCGGTTTGCTCTCGTATCATAAGAAAAATCTGCCGCCTGAACATTGGTATGCACTACACTTTTATCATGCTCATAGGTAATCTATTTACTATCGTCCATGACGGTCAAATTGTAAATTTCTAATAGTTACTAGTTGCAACTTTCCACACATTAATAAGACGTCCGCCTTCTTAGATGAAAAGAAAGCCGGATGTCAGGCTGACAATCTCGAGCTCCAATGCTCACCGAGCACTCTACCGATCGACCCCGCTTACCTTGCAATGGTTGATATCGAGGTCAACAGGAGGGCTAAGGAACTACCTCGCGATTCCGTTACTCAAGTTACATACATCGAAGTTGAGTCTACAATTAAAAACTTGCGGCCACGTAAGACCCGGAACCGATGGTATCACCAAAAAGGTGATCAAACTCCTACCCATGTCGATTCTACACCTACTAGTGACAATCTACAACGCGGCTATGTCCAAAGGCACCTTTCCGAATACCTGGAAGGAAGCCGAAGTCATAGGGATTCTCAAGACCTCGAAACAGCCAACCGATCCATCAGCCTACCTGAACTTAACCCCACCAAAAGTGCAGCAATGTACTTCTCTCGACGCAACAAAACTCCGTATCTCCCAACTATAGAACCATTTGATCGTCCAACTCTTTAGGAAAAGACAGTCAAATACTTAGGCGTCACATTAGATGAAAAGAAAGCCGGATGTCAGGCTGACAATCTCGAGCTCCAATGCTCACCGAGCACTCTACCGATCGACCCCGCTTACCTTGCAATGGTTGATATCGAGGTCAACAGGAGGGCTAAGGAACTACCTCGCGATTCCGTTACTCAAGTTACATACATCGAAGTTGAGTCTACAATTAAAAACTTGCGGCCACGTAAAACCCGGAACCGATGGTATCACCAAAAAGGTGATCAAACTCCTACCCATGTCGATTCTACACCTACTAGTGACAATCTACAACGCGGCTATGTCCAAAGGCACCTTTCCGAATACCTGGAAGGAAGCCGAAGTCATAGGGATTCTCAAGACCTCGAAACAGCCAACCGATCCATCAGCCTACCTGAACTTAACCCCACCAAAAGTGCAGCAATGTACTTCTCTCGACGCAACAAAACTCCGTATCTCCCAACTATAGAACCATTTGATCGTCCAATCCCTTAGGAAAAGACAGTCAAATACTTAGGCGTCACATTAGATGAAAGACTCACCTTCGGTCCGCATATAAACCGTTTACGGAATCGAGCAGAGTTCACCCTAGGTCATTTGCACCTAATAAACCACCTCAATAAAAATAGCAAAATGTCCCTGCGTAATAAAATTACACTGTACAAAGCGTGCATTCGACCCATAATGACATACGTAAGCCGTCTCTGCGCATGCCTCCTCATGTCTCATTCGCCGACTTCAGGTAATTCAAAATCGTTGCATGCGCAAAAGCTACCGGTGCTCCGTAGTTCTTGCGTAATGAAAATCTACACATAGTTCTTGAGCTGCTGACCGTAGCTCAGTACCTGAAGCAGGCTTCCCGCTGATATTTCCACACATCCAAACCCCTTGATTGTAAGTGCGGCCACTTACAATCCATCGTTCATCAAGCCGAAAACATAATAGCGGCCATTATCCCGAAAAAAAAACAAAAAAAGATTAATAAGATTAACATCGTCCTCACTTTCACCTGGAGCTACCACGGCTACTTGTGGATATTATTATAATTAATTTTTATTATACAATGTACCAATGCACTTTATGCACTAAAATATAATTCAATGTCTCTTGTACTAGCACAAATAAAGGGAAATTTATAATCTGAGTAGTAGACCACTAAGTGTTTACTAAGTGTTTTACTTATCATTTATCTAACCTTACGCTACGCTCCTAAGCGCTTCTTTATTATTACGAAATTGAAATTTGTAACAAAAAAATCAACATTTTATCGTTGTAAGTGGAGACATTATGTAACAGTTCATATGTCAGATGATTACCACGATTTTTATACAATGCGTTTCTTAAAATTAAAATTTATAATTTGACTGCTAATTCAAAAAATTAAGTTTGTAAGTGAACAGATTTTTACTTACATTAGATAAAAAATAAAAAAATCATATAGCGAAAAACGTTTAGCTGACGTATGCAGATAATTGAAAGTTCTACTAACAAGAACTTTGATGTTTATCACGACTTACACAAATTAATAAATCTAGTCACGTCAAGACAACACAGGTTAATGTAAACAACAATCTTAAGGTAAACTTTACGAACCGATATTACCTTGTAAGGTTTCATTGAAACTTCCAGTTAATTAATTTAATGTCCTAAAACTAACAGATGAACAATTGTTTACCTTGATAATATAGAAAATAGACATAAAATATTTTTACTAAAAATTTTAACTTACTGCTCATTAGCCGAACATATAATATTTTTCTTTAATAATTTTCTGACATTGATTACATATTTTATTAATTATAAACAAAAATAATAGAAACAATTGTGACGTGAAATACTTCGACGTACGAGGTGGCGAAAAAAAAACAAAATAATAAATAATACATAATTATATACTATGGACTCAGGACATTTTCGTTAGTTCTAACCTCCATAGTTTCCTAAAATCTCACGAACATAAATCTTAAGAAATAGTATAACACGCGAAGTGTATATCCCTTACGCTAGTGAAAGATCTATCAGTTAGTAAAGAAATATTTCTTTCACTTTCTCTTGCTTTCATTATGAGTTTTCTCTGAACGGAATACAAATTGCCAGAGCAGTTGTAATTGACTTCAAAACATTTATTAAAATGACCAGTAAATATGTCATGTTGAAAATGCGTAATATTGTGTTTTTATAACCTATTCGTCTATAGAGGCGTCTAAATAAATGTACCAAATTTCATGTACACTACCACATATTGAACTTACAAATGTGATTGTGATAATTCTTTTCAATATGGTTTCATTTATTGGATAATTGAGAGTTTATCGATAAAAATAATAAAAAGGGAATGATATCAATGGCAACCAAGTCGATCGTTAATTATAACAACTTTGATCTAAAAATAAACTTAATTGAGAAATTAAAGGATCGCAATTAGAAAGTCAATCTAAGAACAAATTTGTATTAAGTATTATTTTTGTTTTTAGTATCTGAGAATATTTATCTAACAATGTACTAATTATTGGAGATGATGGAAATGATTGAATTGCCTTGAAATTTCTTTGTATTATTTATATTTTGCACAGTATTATGTACAAAATATTATTTTCATACGTAGTTATTTAGTTCACGAATAATATTTAGTTTCATTGCCAAAGTTTATAATTGCTTATTATAGTAATTTGGTCTAAAAATTAACTTAATTAAGAAATCTGAGGACGGCCATTAGAAAGTCAAAGTAAGAATAAATTTGTATTAAGTACTTTTTACTGCCATTTTTTTGTTTTACACTTTTTTGTATTTAATAACTGAGAATATTTACTCTACGTATTCTAATTGTTAGGGATTATAAAAATAATGAATAGATATTCCTTTCGTTGTATTATGTTGTGATTCTGGTTTTATGTAGTTTTATTTACAAAACATCATTATTTACTTTTGTATTTTAAAATTAAACTATA
The DNA here is from genome assembly GCA_029286865.1 of Teinopalpus imperialis. Taxonomy (NCBI): domain Eukaryota; kingdom Metazoa; phylum Arthropoda; class Insecta; order Lepidoptera; family Papilionidae; genus Teinopalpus; species Teinopalpus imperialis. The sequence continues at coordinate 17,708 of JAGSMU010000376.1, read as the reverse complement.
TTATCAGACCACAAAATTAATGCTCGCTGCTCTTGGTACTGAAGTGTGGGTAAAAAACACACTGTTCTTAGAACCATTACAATAACATATCATTATTTAGATACCGAAACATAAAAAGAAATTTAATCAGTTAGTTCATATTTTTCACTATTTTAATCTTCTTCTTTCTCTTGTTCTTTGTTTGACCTAATATTTTAGGGTATTTTTTTTTATTTTAAACTTCATGCACAAAGTAAGTTACATAGGCGGACTTAATGCTAAAAGCATTTTCTACCAGTCGACCTGAATTTGTACTGAGACTGTATTTTTGTTTGGAATTAAAAATAATTATTACAAGCATGTTATGGACGACGTTATTATATTGTATATTAAAGAGAATTATCATTTTACTTTGAAATACTTTGGTTACTATGATGGGTCCGTTTTTTATGATATTTTCAGAAAACTAGACTAGTGTCGCGAGTCTATGATACTATTTTCACTCAATGTTTTAAAAATATACCTTGTCTATATACAATATATACTCGAATATATAAATCTCAAAGTTGAGCGTAGGGCTACCATGAAATGTGTAATAACACAGTCTAACACGCGGCACCACGTATTGCGGGCCTTCATATATATATTTAGATATATATTTTTATTTATATCTTAGATATGAAGTTCTCTTTACGATTTTTTCTTTCATAGAGAAGCAGGTGGTAAATATGTATGTCACATTCGTGTAACGTGTATTAATTTAACACATTATAATTTACAATGAATACTTCATGTTCTTAATTTAATATAACGCAATATTATTTTTTCCATGGCATTTAAAAGAAACGCGCAAATGTGGGGTAGAGGAAGTATCCCTAAAAGGTAATTTACCCAAAGATGTTTACGATGTTCCACAGAACAGTAGTTTCAGAGGTACATGACAGTGGCAAGCAACAAGTGGTTGTAAAAGTGAACTATTGCGAATATTGGATCGTGACCCAAGAAGTACTGATTGATGTAAAGAGACCATGTTAACGAAAGAGTTGTTAAAATCAAAAAAAAATTTCAACATAGCGAAGCTACCAATAATTGGAACCTACGGATGACCGGCAATTCAGACTGGAACAGAAAAACCGATACGTCTATGACCACGCAGAGTTCTAATTGCGTCCGTGGTACTACATACACTAAGTGGAGCAAATTGGTTTATACGTTAGATTTAAATTTAGTTAGATTTAGTGGTTACAGGCAGTTGGAAATACATCCTAGTCACAAAGAGAAGACGGCATTTTTCAGTGGTAAAGGACTTTGGTAGTTCAAAGTTATGCCATTTGGGCTTTGTAAAACGCCTGCAACTTTCAAAAGGTAGTGGAAGAAGTGCTGTCAAGACTAATTTGTCTAGTGCATTTGGACGATGTGGTCATTATTGGAAGTGATTTTGATGATCATATCGGAAATCTGAACCGGGGGCGTAATAAAATGCGTACGGCTAATCTAAAACTAAAGTCCGAAGAAGTGTTCGTTCTTTAAAAAGAAAATTAGTTACTTGGGCCATCTTATATCCTAAAATCGAGTTCGAGCAGATCCTAAGAAGAAAGCGACTATTAAAGATTGGCCTAAAGATAAAAGCCAAGTACGTGATGTATTATAAATGTTTCATAATAGTTCATTAGGTGGACATTAGAGGGTAAAAAACCCTAATGAAAATCAAAGAATGATTTGAATGGGTACACTGCCACGAGGATGTAAAAGACTAGTGGGTGAAAGTTATTAATTTATTGCAATTGATATAGCTGGACATTTCCATTATCAGAAAAAGACAATAAGTACATAATGCTAGTGATGGACTATTTTACAAAGTGGCTTGATCTATTCATCATTTATAATCAGGAAGCAATTACGGTACCCGAAATACTCGTGAATAGATGGGGTGCCCTCAGAAATAAACATATTGATCAAAGTAGAACTTTTGAATCCCAACTCTTTCGGGTATTGTGCCGAATAATGGGAACTCATTAATGAAAGACTACGCCTTATCACCCACAGTAAGATCGAATAATCGAATGGTTTAACTCAACTTTCACATCAGGTTAAGCTAGTGGATAGTCATCAAAATAGTTGGCATAAGTATATTCCATTATTTTACTCGTTTTAAAGCTCTAAGAATTGTACTCTGTGCTATTATCTGAAAACCTATTTTCAGTCCGTTTCAGGCCTAGTTATACCTCACCTGTCTCTAGAAGATTATGTGAAGGAGAGAAACAGCCATATTAGTCCTTTTCTGAACCTGATACAACGATTTACCACGCGTATACTCGCGGGTCGAGCGTCCTCGGTCAGGAGACTAATACACAAAGATATAGGTGGTTAGGGTTAGGTTAGGTTTAGGCTAGGTTTAGGCTAGGCTTAGGCTAGGCTTAGGCTAGGTTTAGGCTAGGTTTTAGGTTAGGTTAGGTTACAAAATCAGCACGAAAAACGAAGACATGAAAATTTTTACAAATGGAATAAAATTACGTAATTATGAAACTAAAAATAACTGATTACAACTAGACTAGAAATGGCCTAAATGCGGCGCAGGATGACTGTCTAACGATTACACTGAACAAATGCTACAACAAAAAACCAATTTGGAATGCTTAAGACTCTAATACACAAAGATATAGGTGGTTAGGGTTAGGTTAGGTTAGGTTACAAAATCAGCACGAAAAACGAAGACATGAAAATTTTTACAAATGGAATAAAATTACGTAATTATGAAACTAAAAATAACTGATTACAACTAGACTAGAAATGGCCTAAATGCGGCGCAGGATGACTGTCTAACGATTACACTGAACAAATGCTACAACAAAACCAATTTGGAATGCTTAAGACTCTAATACACAAAGATATAGGTGGTTAGGGTTAGGTTAGGTTACAAAATCAGCACGAAAAACGAAGACATGAAAATTTTTACAAATGGAATAAAATTACGTAATTATGAAACTAAAAATAACTGATTACAACTAGACTAGAAATGGCCTAAATGCGGCGCAGGATGACTGTCTAACGATTACACTGAACAAATGCTACAACAAAAAACCAATTTGGAATGCTTAAGACTCTAATACACAAAGATATAGGTGGTTAGGGTTAGGTTAGGTTACAAAATCAGCACGAAAAACGAAGACATGAAAATTTTTACAAATGGAATAAAATTACGTAATTATGAAACTAAAAATAACTGATTACAACTAGACTAGAAATGGCCTAAATGCGGCGCAGGATGACTGTCTAACGATTACACTGAACAAATGCTACAACAAAAAACCAATTTGGAATGCTTAAGACTCTAATACACAAAGATATAGGTGGTTAGGGTTAGGTTAGGTTAGGTTACAAAATCAGCACGAAAAACGAAGACATGAAAATTTTTACAAATGGAATAAAATTACGTAATTATGAAACTAAAAATAACTGATTACAACTAGACTAGAAATGGCCTAAATGCGGCGCAGGATGACTGTCTAACGATTACACTGAACAAATGCTACAACAAAAAACCAATTTGGAATGCTTAAGACTCTAATACACAAAGATATAGGTGGTTAGGGTTAGGTTAGGTTAGGTTAGGTTTAGAGTTAGGTTTAGGTTAGGCTTAGGTTAGGTTTAGGTTAGGTTTAGGTTAGGTTTAGGTTAGGCTTAGGCTAGGTTTAGGCTAGGTTTAGGCTAGGTTTAGGCTAGGTTTTAGGTTAGAGTTAGGTTAGGTTTAGGTTAGGTTTAGGCTAGGCTTAGGTTAGGTTTAGGCTAGGTTTAGGCTAGGCTTTAGGTTAGGTTTAGGTTAGAGTTAGGTTAGGTTTAGGCTAGGCTTAGGTTAGGCTTTAGGTTAGGCTTAGGCTAGGCTTAGGTTAGGCTTAGGCTAGGCTTAGGCCAGGCCTAGGCCAGGCCTAGGCTAGGCCTAGGCCAGGCCTAGGCTAGGCTTAGGTTAGGTTTAGAGTTAGAGTTAGAGTTAGAGTTAGAGTTAGAGTTAGAGTTAGAGTTAGGTTAGAGTTAGGTTAGAGTTAGGTTAGAGTTAGGTTAGGTTTAGGTTAGGTTACAAAATCAGCACGAAAAACGAAGACATGAAAATTTTTACAAATGGAATAAAATTACGTAATTATGAAACTAAAAATAACTGATTACAACTAGACTAGAAATGGCCTAAATGCGGCGCAGGATGACTGTCTAACGATTACACTGAACAAATGCTACAACAAAACCAATTTGGAATGCTTAAGACTCTAATACACAAAGATATAGGTGGTTAGGGTTAGGTTAGGTTTAGAGTTAGGTTTAGGCTAGGCTTAGGCTAGGCTTAGGCTAGGTTTAGGCTAGGCTTTAGGTTAGGTTTAGGCTAGGCTTAGGCTAGGCTTAGGCTAGGTTTTAGGTTAGGCTTAGGCTAGGCTTAGGTTAGGTTTAGAGTTAGAGTTAGAGTTAGAGTTAGAGTTAGAGTTAGAGTTAGAGTTAGAGTTAGAGTTAGGTTAGAGTTAGGTTAGGTTTAGAGTTAGAGTTAGGTTAGGTTTAGAGTTAGGTTTAGGTTAGGCTTAGGTTAGGCTTAGGCTAGGCTTAGGCTAGGCTTAGGCTAGGCTTTAGGTTAGGCTTAGGTTAGGCTTTAGGTTAGGCTTAGGTTAGGTTTAGGTTAGAGTTAGGTTAGGTTTAGGCTAGGCTTAGGTTAGGTTTAGGTTAGGCTTAGGTTAGGCTTAGGCTAGGTTTTAGGTTAGGTTTAGGTTAGGCTTAGGCTAGGTTTTAGGTTAGGTTTAGGTTAGGTTTAGTTAGGTTTAGGCTAGGCTTAGGTTAGGTTTAGGTTAGGTTTAGGTTAGGTTTAGGCTAGGCTTTAGGTTAGGTTTAGGCTAGGTTTAGGCTAGGCTTTAGGTTAGGTTTAGGTTGGGTTTAGGTTAGGTTTAGGTTAGGTTTAGTTAGGTTTAGGTTGGGTTTAGGTTAGGCTTAGGTTAGGTTTAGGTTAGGCTTAGGCTAGGTTTAGGCTAGGCTTAGGCTAGGCTTAGGTTAGGTTTAGGTTAGGTTTAGGTTAGGCTTAGGTTAGGCTTAGGTTAGGTTTAGGTTAGGTTTAGGCTAGGTTTTAGGTTAGGTTTAGGTTAGGTTTAGTTAGGTTTAGGCTAGGCTTAGGTTAGGTTTAGTTAGGTTTAGGCCAGGCTTAGGCTAGGCTTTAGGTTAGGTTTAGGCCAGGTTTAGGTTAGGCTTTAGGTTAGGTTTAGGTTGTATTTAGGTTAGGTTTAGGTTAGGTTTAGTTAGGTTTAGGTTGGGTTTAGGTTAGGCTTAGGTTAGGTTTAGGTTAGGCCTAGGTTAGGTTTAGGCTAGGCTTAGGCTAGGCTTAGGTTAGGTTTAGGCTAGGCTTAGGCTAGGTTTAGGTTAGGCTTAGGTTAGGCTTAGGTTAGGTTTAGGCTAGGTTTTAGGTTGTGGGTTTAGGTTAGGCTCTAGGTTAGGCTTAGGTTAGGTTTAGGTTAGGCTTAGGTTAGGTTTAGGCCAGGCTTAGGCTAGGTTTAGGCCAGGCTTAGGCTAGGTTTTAGGTTAGGTTTAGGTTAGGCTTTAGGTTAGGCTTTAGGCTAGGTTTTAGGTTAGGCTTTAGGTTAGGTTTAGTTAGGTTTAGGTTAGGTTTAGGTTAGGCTTAGGTTAGGCTTTAGGTTAGGTTTAGGCTAGGCTTAGGTTAGGTTTAGGCTAGGTTTTAGGTTAGTTTAGGTTAGGTTTAGGTTAGGTTTAGGCTAGGTTTTAGGTTAGGTTTAGGTTAGGTTTAGGTTGTGGGTTTAGGTTAGGTTTAGGTTGGGTTTAGGTTAGGCTCTAGGTTAGGTTTAGGTTAGGCTTAGGTTAGGTTTAGGTTAGGTTTAGGTTAGGCTTAGGTTAGGTTTAGGTTAGGTTTAGGTTAGGTTTAGGTTAGGCTTAGGTTAGGCTTAGGTTAGGCTTAGGCTAGGCTTAGGCCAGGTTTAGGTTAGGTTTAGGCTAGGTTTAGGTTAGGTTTAGGTTAGTTTAGGTTAGGTTTAGGTTAGGTTTAGGTTAGGTTTAGGTTAGGTTTAGGTTAGTTTAGGTTAGGTTTAGGTTAGGTTTAGGTTAGGTTTAGGTTAGGTTTAGGTTAGGTTTAGGTTAGGTTTAGGTTAGGCTTAGGTTAGGTTTAGGTTAGGTTTAGGTTAGGTTTAGGTTAGGTTTAGGTTAGGTTTAGGTTAGGTTTAGGTTAGGTTTAGGTTAGGTTTAGGTTAGGTTTAGGTTAGGTTTAGGTTAGGTTAGGTTAGGTTAGGTTTAGGTTAGGTTTAGGTTAGGCTTAGGTTGTGGCTTAGGTTAGGTTTAGGCTAGGTTTTAGGTTAGGTTTAGGTTAGGTTTAGGTTAGGTTTAGGTTAGGTTTAGGTTGTGGGTTTAGGTTAGGTTTAGGTTAGTTTAGGTTAGGTTTAGGCTCGGTTTAGGTTAGGTTTAGGTTAGGTTTAGGTTAGGTTTAGGTTAGGTTTTAGGTTAGGTTTAGGTTAGGTTTAGGTTAGGTTTAGGTTAGGTTTAGGTTAGGTTTAGGTTAGGTTTAGGTTAGGTTTAGGTTAGGTTTAGGTTAGGTTTAGGTTAGGTTTAGGTCAGCTTTAGGTTGGGTTTTTTTTTTTTATACTTTTATTCCACCAACATATTCGGTGCCCTTAGTTTTTCATTTTATATTGTGTTATCCTGGTTAATATTCACTGTCTTCCTATATATATATATAGTAGACTATATAATTTTTTTAATTAATTATACCACTGATTGTCCACTTACTCCTGTGTTATATTTTGACATTTTTTGTTTGTTATTTTATTTATTTATTTTAATACTTTTCTTACACGTAGCGATACTTCTGTATGTTTATATATATATTCATTTATATGTAACATATAAATTGTTATATACATGATTTCTTACTAGTTTCTTTTATTACTTGTTTAAGTTTTGTTTCTATTGTTGCTACATTTAACTATTGTTTTTATATACTCCTCCTGTCGCGGTCTGGTACCTTTTCCTGAGAACCACTCATGTAAGTTCTCTTCACTTAATTTTATATTTAATTCAGTTTCCAGGTCGCTTCTCGAGGAGTAAAACCTTGGGCATTCCAGCACCAGATGCAACACTGTTTCCAATTCATCACCACAAGAACAGATTGGGCTATCTTTTATCTTAAAGCGGTGAAGGTATGCCGCAAATCCCCCATGTCCGGTCAACGCCTGAGTAAGTGTACTTGTTATGTTAATCTCTTTCAGTATTTTATATGCGTCATTTACATTTGGAAGAAACTTTTTTGTAACCGTTCCTACTGTTTGTTTTCTATATCTGTTATCCCAGATTTCTATGCTTCTCTCTCTTAATAATCTTTTCACTCGCGTTATTGGAGTTTTATCATATCGGGATGCCACTTTATCATTTTTTGCTGCTGCCTTTGCCAAATCATCAGCTCTCTCGTTTTAAGTTGGGTTTAGGTTAGGTTTAGGTTAGGTTTAGGTTAGGTTTAGGTTAGGTTTAGGTTAGGTTTAGGTTAGGTTTAGGTTAGGTTAGGTTAGGTTAGGTTAGGTTAGGTTAGGGTGCCACGTCAGAAAACCTCCTCGAGTGCTTGGTCGTTGAATTTCCCTTTGATACTATTGTATCCGGGGGAAAGGCAACGTCGGGCCGGTGCACCCTGGGCACTGGTGATGATACGTTGTTGCCAGTGGCGAATGTTCTGACAGGGGGGGATAGCTGCTCTGCGTGTCCCTCTGATTAGCTGAGGGCACTGCAGAGTGGCAGGGGGTTGCATTTCCTCTTGATTTCCAAATCCGGAGGAAAGGCAACCAAACGATGGTGCGCATTGGGAACTGGTGACGATACGTCGTTCTCAGTGCCCAATGCGCGGGTGGAGGTTGCATTTCCCCTTGATTTCTGTATCCGGGGGAAAAGCAATAAATGATGGTGGGTATTGGGAACTGGTAACGATATATCGTTTCCAGTGCCTAATGCTCATAGTGGAGGGACGGGCTCGGTGCGCACTAACACTGCCTCCGGGCACAACCGTCCAAAACTGGGGAGTTACGTCGGCTCCACCAGCGCGCCGTAACCCGCTGTACTCTCTTCAAAGACCCCATCGCTGACGATCATGGGGTACGTCGAGGTGCAGCGGAACGGAGGGCTTGCCTTAATTGGCCGGCCCGCGAGAAGGAAAACTCTTTAAAACCAGACAGCGAAGTCTTAAAAACCTGTGGGTACCAGGCGACCCCCACAGTATATAGCCTTGTCCCCGGAAAGGCGTCACCCGGGGACCGACCTCATTTCGTCCAATCTCGTGGGAATTAACATGGGTAAAGCAACAAAAAACATACATACAACGGAGGAAAGGGACTCAAACGTTGAGTCCGCAATTGCGGCGGCTGGTCCTTCAACATCTGGGGGCCAAAACAGAGATGGAGTAGCTGTGTCGGGGGGACCAGTGGTCCCGGCACGGGACAGGCGTGGGCGTTTTGTGCGCCCGAGCATGCCCACCAGTATGTGCGGTGAAAGCGATGGCGGAAGATCGGAGGCATCGCTCACATCCGCCACTTCCGACGTGTCCGCAAGGACGAGGAAAAGGAGAGCAAAGCCTCCGATCGCGGCCGACAAATTTCAGGCGGTCGCAGCCGAAGGCCCGGACGTGGAGGTCGCCCCGACGGACGATGATGGCATCTGGGACCCGGCAGTAGCTCAGTCAACGACGAGGGCTAAGGCTGGCCTTCCAAAACCCGAAGATATGGCAAGGGATATGGAAGGCAAGTCAATGATGGACCTGGGTGCCTGCATCCGTGATAGCCTGCTGGTGGTAGACAAGGTTGCCGATAAGTCCGGCAACCTAAAGGGGTCATTTGTCCACAGCCTTCGGATTGCAACTAGAATGGTTGAGGCGGCAACCTCGGAGTTGGCGCGGAGGGTCTCCCAGCCCCCCAGTGTCGAGAAGCTCGAACGCGAGAACGCGGAGTTGCGCTCGCAATTAGTTGAGCTCTCGACTAAGGTGGCGAAGCTGTCAGAGGAGCTCAGCGCCCTCCGAAATCACGGGGATACTCAGCTAGCCATGCCTCCCCCTCAGCGGGCCCCAAGCGCCCCAAAATCAGGAAGCGCGGATGATGCACTCATTGACCGCATTGGGGCTCTTGTAGAGGCAAGGCAACCACCCGCGAGTGCAGTTCAATTGCTGCTACCAACCCCACAGTTGGTGCAACCAGTAACGTCGCACTCGCGGAAGGCCAAAAAGAGGGCTAAGGGGAAATCTGTCCACAAACCGGTGGCAGATCTTCCCCCAGTACCGGCACCGAGGCCATTAATGTCGGTGGAAGTGCCCGCTAACACCTGGGCACAGGTGGCAAGTAGGAATAAAAAGCCCAATTCCAAGAGCCAACAGAAAGCGGCCCCCAGCACTGCACCGAAGAACAAGAAAAAAGGAGGCAGGCCCATACGCACTCCTTCCACTGCTGCCGTGACGATAACCGTGCCGACTGGCTCCTCCATCTCTTATGCTAAGGTGATGGAGATGGCCAAGACGAAGATACGGCTGGCAGACCTGGGAATCCAGACGGTCCGCCAAAAACGGGCAGTGACTGGAGGTCTTCTACTGGAGATCTCTGGTCCCGACTGCAGCCCGAAGGCGGACCAGTTAGCGGAGAAAATGCGCGAGGCTCTCTCAGACCTAAACGTCCGTATCGCTCGCCCTATCAAATCGGGCGACGTTAGGCTGAGAGACCTCGACGACTCCGTCAGCCCTAGTGAGGTTGCGGCAGCGGTGGCTGAGGCTGGGGGGTGTTCGGTCGACGACATCAAGGTCGGTGAGGTCCACCGAACGCCAATGCGTATGGGCACATGTTGGGTGCGGTGCCCGAATGCGACGGTACGCAAACTGGTGGCCGCTGGGCGCGTTTGCGTGGGCTGGGGTTCTGCGCGGGTTCAGTTTTTGGATCCCAGACCCATGCATTGCTTCCGGTGCCTGGAGAGGGGGCACGTAGGTAGTAAGTGCCCCAACCTGGTGAACCGGAGTACGTGCTGCTACGCTTGTGGAGAGACCGGGCACAGGGCCAAAGAATGCAGAGCGCCTGCACTCAAGTGTCCCGTATGCTCGGACCTGGGGCGTCCCTCGAACCATCGCCTTAATAGTAAGAGGTGCGCCCCACCGTCAAAGAAGAGCGGGAGGCTGATATCTTCTCCTGCCTCCACGAGCGTAGCAGTCCCGGCGGCACCCGCCAAAACCCCGAGCACCAGCTCGGGAATGGAGGTCGCGTAGGCCTCTTCGCACCCCTCAAGGTCCTCCAGAGCAACCTAAACCACTGCCGCAATGCTCAGCATTTGTTTATGCAGACAGTTGCGGAGTGGGGGGTTGCTCTGGCAGTAGTGGCGGAGCCCTATGCCGTGCCGGACCACCCTCGCTGGTTCGGTGATGAGCTGGGTTCCGTGGCAATCTACTGGGGGGGTGGTGAGGGTGTCCCACCCTGCTCCCTATTGAGAAGGGGTCAGGGCTTCGTTGCAGTGCAATGGGGCACCCTGGCCATAGTCGGCTGCTACGTCTCTCCCGCGTGGTCCCTCGCCGACTACGAGGGGTACCTGGACGAGGTGGCGCTTTGCGTTCGCAGGTGCCTCCCTCGTCCGTCGATTGTCCTGGGAGACTTCAACGCCCATTCCAGGGCGTGGGGGAATCCCAGAGACAGTCCGAGGGGAGAGACGGTGATGGAGTGGGCGGCTGGAATGGACCTCCGACTGGCGAATCGGGGGTCTGTGAGCACGTGCGTGCGGTGGCAGGGGGAGTCGGTCGTGGACCTAACATGGGCGACTCCCGCTGCGATGCGCATGCTTTCGGGCTGGCGGGTTGCAGAGGAGGTGGTCACGTTATCCGACCACCGCCATATTGTGTTCGATCTTGCAATCCGCCGCCCCGACGATGAATCCAGCCGCCGAAAAGGCAGCCACACGCGACGTTGGTGTCTCAAGCGGCTAGACCGAGACTTGCTCGGGGCCGCCGCCAACGTCGCGATATGGCCAGAAAGCGCCGAAGAGGTTCCGTCCGATCCGGATGTGGAAGCGAACTGGTTCCGGGACACGATGACGCGTATTTGTGACGCGTCGATGCCCCGGACCGGTCGCCCCAAGCGCGGGCGGTGTACTGGTGGTCGGCAGAGATCGCGGAGCCTGAGCGATCTGCTTGCGGAGCCGCCGCCAGTACACCAGAGCCCGAAGGAAGCGAAGGCGAGCTCCAATTGAGGAAATAGCCAGACTCTACGAGGTGTATCGAGCGGCCACGAAGGCGTTGCAGGCAGCTATCTGCAACGCCAGGTCTCGGTCCTGGAAACAGCTCCTGGAGGGACTCAACGAGGATCCGTGGGGGCGTCCGTATCGGATGGTGCTAGGTAAGCTCCGTCCCTGGATGCCCCCGGTGACGGAAACTCTCGATCCGGCCCTTTTGGAAGGAGTGATCAGCTCGCTCTTCCGGAGGGCCGGTCAAGTCCTCAGTCCACCCCCAATCTTGTGGGAGTGGAGAGACGAGATGGGGTGACCGAGCAGGAGCTGGACCGAGCCGTGAGCCGCTTGAAAGGCAGGAACACTGCGCCAGGACCCGACGGAATTCCCGGTCGGGTCTGGGTGTTGAGTCTGGCTACCCTAGGGAACAGGTTGAGGCAGCTGTTCACCAGCTGCCTCCGTAACTCCTCGTTCCCTAGGGCCTGGAAGGAGGCCCGAATGGTCCTCTTGAAGAAGGCAGACAGAGTCGCAGATTCTCCTCTGCGTACCGTCCCATATGCCTGTTGACGAGGCTGGCAAGTTATTCGAGAGAATTCTTGCCGCTCGTCTCAACGGGCATCTGTCGCGTGTCGGTCCCGATCTCGCCGAAAACCAGTTCGGTTTCCGACGGAGCGTTCCACCATCGACGCGGTTCTGCGCGTCCGCTCCCTGTCGGAGCAGGCTGTGTCCCGGGCGGCGTGGCGTTGGCGATAAGTCTTGACATCGTCAACGCCTTTAACTCCTGCCCTGGGACGCGATTAGAGGGACTCGTACACCATGGTGTTCCCCCTACCTGCACGGCGTGATCGCGGAGTACTTGCGTGACAGGTACAACTTGTACATGGACCGAGGTCGTACGAGGAGACGGAGGGAAATCCAGTATGGGTTTGCACAGGGTGTTGGGCCCGTTACTGTGGAACCTAGCATACGACTCTGTTCTGCGAGTCGAGCTCCCCGCTGGCGTTAATGTTGTCTGCTATGCGGATAACACGTTGGTGATCGCCAGCGGGGGACTCCGTCGAAAGGGCCAAGGAGCTCACCGAGCTTGGGACGGAAATTGTCATAGATAAAGTCCACGAGTTGGGATTGGAGGTAGCACCTCACAAGACCGACACGCTATGGTTCCACAAACTGCCGCGGAGCAGGGAACCACCCGACTCGTGCGTCCGAGTAGGTGGGTCTGAAGTCAGAGTGGGGCGGTACATGAAGTACCTGGGCCTCACTCTGACAGTCGCTGGGGCTTCGAAGAGCATTTCGAGCGCCTGGTCCCCGGATCGAGAGGGTAGCGGGTGCTATGCACAGACTGCTGCCCAATCTCGGGGACCGAGGAGGAAGTTCGCCGCCTCTATGCCGGGGTCGTACGATCCGTAGCCCTGTACGGGCGCCCGTCTGGCGAAGAGGTTGAGCCATCCGACGCTGTAGGACTAAGATCTACAGCGTCCAGCGTAGGATGGCCATACGGGTCGTACGAGGATACCGGACGGTATCGTTTGAGGCGGTGATAATCCTGGCTCGCTTTCCACCTCTGGATATACTGGCGGACATGGACGCGAGGGTGTATCACCGAATTCGCGTCCTACGCCAGAGCGGTGGTGGCGAGCCAGAAGAGGCGCTCGAGGCGGTGAAACGGCAGGAACGACGTATCGCGTTCGCGACGTGGCGCGCACAGCTCGGTGAGGAGCGGTATGCGCGCAAACGCGTCGTCGAAGCATTCCTGCCGGTCTTCGAAGCCTGGATGCAGCGACGAGGAGGAAGACTCACCTACAGACTTACGCAGGTGATCACCGGGCATGGATGCTTCGGTGATTACCTGTGTAAGATCGGTCGCGAGGCGACGGCGAATTGCTTCCACTGTGGCGGCAACGACCGAGACTCCGCATCGCACACGCTCGCGGCTTGCCCGGCGTGGGAAGACGAGCGGCGGGTCTTGGTCGGCCACATCGGACGGAACCTGTCCCTGCCAGCAGTCGTGTCGGCGATGCTGCGCGGGGAAACGGCGTGGAGGGCCGTAGCCTCCTTCTGCGAGACCGTAATGGTCCGAAAGGAGGCTGCCGAGCGGGATAGAGAGAGGACCGATCCCGCTGGAGATGGCGCCGACGCGGCGCTCGCGCGCCTCTTCACGGCCCTCCCATTGGTGCTCCCCTACCATAAACGGGGCCCTCAGTCACTGACGGTCGGAGTGGGGCCTGACCGTCCAGTATTAGCGACCCCGAGGAGGACGACGGCACGACGTGGTACCGTGTCGTCGTGATAGTTCCGCGAGGGTTCTGGGGTGCGATCTTCACGCACGCCCCCGGGACGGGCTATCCCAGCGAAGCGCAGGGGTTGCGGTTGCGTTCCTAACGGAGATCCCGCGACCCTCGCGAGCGTTGGTGGCGACCACCGTGGGTTTTAGTCGGTGCGAGTCCGACATAACCTGCCCTTGCCCCCGCGAGGGCGGGTATGCGCAGGCATTTCCCCACGCTAAAAAAAAAAAAAAAAAAAAGGTTAGGTTAGGTTTAGGTTAGGTCCCCCCCGAAGGGTTCCCGCTTTGTCGTAGCGGGGGGGCTTAGTAACCGTGGTGTGGAGTTAACCACGGTGAAGCTAAGAGGAACCCAAATGGCCGGCCTAAGACGTTCTAAGGCCGGCCCGAGGAGGCCGCTCCGGGCGGGCTGGAGCTGGGCCCGCCCTGGATGCGTGTCGGTGGGCTGCGGGGTGCGGATGGACGGAGTGAGGCCGTCTTACGCACCATCCGCAGCCGAGGCGGAGTCGGAGGAAAGGGGTGGCGGTGCGGGGACTGTTAGCACCGGTACCGCGCATCGTCACCCCCACCCTCCGCATCCGAGACGGAGTCGAAGAGGGAGGGTAGTGTATCTCCCTATCCTCCGCGACTCAAGCGGGGGTCGCACCGCTGATGCGGCCGTGGTGGGGCTACGGGTTCAGTGGAGTGTTGGTTGATCCTGCCACTCTCCCTGTCCTCCGCGGCCGAATATTGGTTGGCGGTGGAGCCTAACACCAGATCCGCCGCAGGGGGCTGGGGTTTTCCTGGCCCCCATTGCCTCTGGGGGGCGGACTCGGGGGAGTCCGCTTCCCACCTACAGAGGAGGCCGAGATGGAAGGCGCTTCCGTGTTCCGGCGCGCCTTACCTGAGAGGGGTGGAGAGGGAGATGTCCTCCCCCGGAGAAGGGGCCGTCTGGTCGGCCGGCGCAGGCGGGGTCGCGGATGTGTGCGAAAGCGTTCCCGTGACCCCGCCATACGCGACGAAGGTGGAACACCATGGGGTTTTAGTCGGTGCAAGTCTGACATAACCCATCCTTGCCCCCGCAGGGGTGGGTATGCGTAGGCATTTCCCCATGTAAAAAAAAAAAAAAAAAAAGGTTTAGGTTAGGTTTAGGTTAGGTTTAGGTTAGGTTAGGTTTAGGTTAAGTTTAGGTTAGGTTTAGGTTAGGTTTAGGTAAGTTAATACTGGATTATTTTAAAACTTTTTAATAACTTTCACCACAAGCAAGCTTAAGAGAATTACAGTAGTCTTGACAGAGCCCCATTGATATCCTTAAAGGTCTTTAGGTATTTGTCCTACGTAAATCAACTCCACTTAGAATGCCTCTTCGTTGATATATCACTTTATTGTTATTCATGTTTCATTAAAGGAAAGAATTCCAAAGCCATAAAGTAAATAAGTATGACATGGAAGAATTCCAAAGCCATAAAGTAATATATGGATGTAAAATATTTACAATTATATTTTACAGATTTATGTTTTACAGAAATTATTTTCGCTATGATTCTCTTAATTTTTCAAAATGTACGAATTAACGAATATTGAATGAGATATTTGACTTATATTATTAGTTTTCGTATTAATTTAATTAGTACCCTATTTAAAATAACTTCATAAAATGCTTTCATTATGCATTGTACGGGACTATGCTCCAGTAACCTATTTAGAGACGGACGTAACATAGTAGTTACTTTATGTAATTTTACGCTCATTGCGTTTAAGGGACTATAAAATGGTCTTTATAAACTCCCTCGCCGAGAATATAAAATACAACGTTAAAAATACGATGATATTTCAACATTTCCTAGTTTATTTTGTGTACGCACAATCGAATAGTAATCAAAAAGTAAGCAAATTCGTCTTCAAATTAACTTTTATTTACACATTCTGAGACCCTTAAAATTTCAAAAGTAACAATTTATTATAACAATAATAACTCCTTCATTGTAAACATTTCCAAAAATACAACACACCCAAAACTGAAGATCAAAGTTGGTGTTCAAATATTCAAAAAAATATGGAAATTAAATAACTTTTTATGGTTAGTAATTATTAATTTTAGTTTATATAATTCTTTAAAGCATTCAACGTGTCTAGAAGTCCAACACTATATTCCTGGGTGTTGGAATTGATTAGCTTAAGTAAACTAAGTGAAGGTCTGTTGTTGCAAACTTCCGTTCCGTGTCTTTGTTTCATTGCTAAAGTGCATCCATACTATACACCTCTTTCAGTTCAATAAAGCTTAGCCAAATAGTTCTTCCATTTACTTAAAAGGATCATTTAAATGCAGCCACCTGGGAAATATTTATTTGAGCTTCAATGCAATTCTACAGTTTCATTCGGCGTGCTCCGTATCAACTTTGTGCCGGTTATATTTCTTAAACAATTCCTGTCCCTACCCACTCGCAGTATTCCGTGATTAAATCGACAATGTGTAACTATTCTATTTGCATGTGTGTTGGCATACGGCAGTAGGTCACCCTATCGCCGTGTGACCTAATGCCGTCCGTATCTATCATGTTAGGGATGTAAAACGTTACTGATGATTAAGGGATAAAACTTGATGTCTCTGTCTACCAATACCTGAATTAAATTCATGAGAGAATACTTTATTTGAGTCACTGAGTTTTTTTATATTATTCGTTAATGTTACGATAAATGGAAGTACGTCGTTTATGTCATATTCGTGTTATAATCTTTAAAAAAAATGTTTTAGCTTTGAATGAGAGAACAGTGATATAGACACGCCGTAGCTTGTTTCTAGCTGAATGGTCAGCTCGACGGGGAAAACGCCCTGAGAGTGTATTAGCGTTAAATAGCGGTATAATGTTGATATTTTTCATTTGGTGAAAGAACCCGTAGAACTGCAGCATATTGTGGCATTTTATCTCAAACCTCCATGATGACAAAGCTGATGATTGAAAGATGGAAACATCAACATTTATGGGTTGCAGTCATTATTTATCATCAGGTGAACTGTGTAAACTTGGTTGTATCAACCTTTTTTTTCATAAACACAAGACAAAAACATGTTGATGTTTTATGAATATATAAGATTAATCGATATATGCAAATCGCCCATTTTTGAACTAACACAATAGCCTTCGTAGCAATCTGTAGGTTATTAAAGTGCGTAGGTGTCTAGGATGGATATCTTGTCGTATAACCACGCTACAGCTTTATTGTACCTATATCAAGAATGCTTCCACCCAACTAGGGTAACGAAAAGGAGCTTTACTGTGTCTGCTAAAATAGTTCTACTATGTAACTTTAAAATAACATCGCTTTTGTGTTTTGAATGGTCAATGAGGAAATCGTTTTGTACATATTGTTACTGCTAAAAAACGCTTTCCATCCAATCGCGCATCGTTTAAGTGTCCAAGGCTGGCGTTGATATCAAGCGTACTCTTACCATCAAATGAACGGGGTGAAAATATTTCCTTCGTATAATATAATAACTATAGTCGACGGATTATGATCTGAGGCTTCGGGTCATAAATCATATTTATCTGTCTGTCTCGCTTGCACTACAGGTCTTACGGAGAGGTGTAGTGATGTCCGTAAAAATTATAGAGGTGCATATCCATAACGGGATAGGTACGAAAGATATGCTAAATTATGTTAAGTATTAATAGGAATAATTTTTCGCTATCTCAAAAATTTCTTCAAAACTACGTTAGAAAATAAATGAAACGTTAAGTAATGTAATGAGTGATTATCATAAAATCTTATATTTATAGAAGAAAAAACCCTTACTCACCATCATTAGCACTCAGGAGTAAGAGTGCTAATAATGGTCACGATGACCGATCGACCCCACGTGCACAGGTAGCTAAGTATCGATAACGGGTTGCATTGCGTGCACATTCCTACTGTCAGTGACATTTATTGCCCGACGACTCAGTTTAAAATGCGTCGACTATAGACAAAATGAAAATTTCTGTTCAAAAAATATTTTACCAATCTATTAATCGTAATAATTCAAATTTTATTCGCGTCAAATCTATTCACGTTTGAAAATATTTGACGTAACCTCCTTTGGGGCTTAAGTAATTATTTCTATTAATTTTACCAAATGTCAGTATATTATTTAATACACGTGTTTTGTATAGATATATCTTTATGTAGATATTGTAGTCAAAACCGACGAGAAAATCATCTTATTATTATTTACTATGCCAATGTATGACTAGGAATAAATAAATAATAATTTAACTTATCGAGTAACAATGAATGA